>JAEIGH010000619.1:0-23831 GCA_018903575.1 Drosophila saltans | reverse complement strand
ATATCCGAAATCGATATGGACATCGAGATCGATATGGATATCGAAATCGATATGGATATCGAAATCGATATGGATATCGAAATCGATATGGATATCGAAATCGATATGGATACCAAAATTGATATGGATATCGAAATCGATATGGATATCGAAATCCATAGGGATATCGAAATCGGTATGAATATCCAATTAACTGATACGACATCGAAAAAGATATCGAAATCGATATGGATATCGAAATCACATAGGGATATCGAAATTGATATGGATATTGATATAGAAATAATTAAGGATACTGCGAAATCCATATGGATATCGAAATCGAAATGGATATCGAAATCGCTCGATATGGATATCGACATCGATATGGATATCGAAATCGATATGGATATCGAAAATCGATATGGATATCGAAACCATGATATCGAAATCTCAATGGGATATCGAAATCGATATGGATATCGAAATCCATAGGGATATCGAAATCGATATGGATATCCCTAAATCGATATGGATGTCAGAAATAGATATGGAATATACGAAATCCATATGGATATCGAAATCGATATGATATCGAATCCATGGGATATCGAAATCCATATTGGAATTTCGAAATCGATCGGATATCGAAATCGATATGGATATCGAAATCCATATGGATATCGAAATCGATATGGATATCGAAATCGATATGGATATCGAAACCGACAGGCGATACGAATCCGATATGGATATCCGAAATTGATATGGATCGAAATCGATATGGATATCGAAATCGATATGGATATCGAAATCGATATGGATATCGAAATCGATATGGATATCGAAATCGATATGGATATCGAAATCGATATGGATATCGAAATCGAAATGGATATTGAAATCGATATGGATATCGACATTGAAATGGATATCGAAATCGATATGGAAATCGACATCGATATGGATATCGAAATCGAAATGGATATCGAAACCGAAATGGGTATCGAAATCGACATTTATATCGAAATCGATATTTATATCGAAATCGAAATGGATACCAAAATTGATATGGATATCGAAATCGATATGGATATCGAAATCGATATGGATATCGACATTGAAATGGATATCGAAATCCTTAGGGATATCGAAATCGATATGGATATCGAAATCGATATGGATATCGAAATCGATATGGATATCGAAATCGATATGGATATCGAAATCGATATGGATATTGAAATCGATATGGATATCGACAATGAAATGGATATCGCAATCCTTAGGGATATCGAAATCGATATTTGTATGGAAATCCATAGGGATATCGAAATCGATATGGATATCGAAATAGATATAGAAATCGATAAGGATATCGACATCGAAATGGATATCGAAATCCTTAGGGATATCGAAATCGATATGGATATCGAAATCGATATGGATATCGAAATCCATAGGGATTTCGAAATCGATATGGATATCGAAATCGATATGGATATCGAAATCGATATGGATATCGAAATCGATATGGATATCGAAATCGATATGGATATCGAAATCGATATGGATATCGAAATCGATATGGATATCGAAATCGAAATGGATATGGATATCGAAATCCATATGGATATCGAAATCGATATGGATATCGAAATCGATATGGATATCGAAATCGATATGGATATCGAAATCCATATGGATATCGAAATCGATATGGATATCGAAATCGATATGGATATCGAAATCGATATGGATATCGAAATCGAATATGGATATCGAAATCGATATGGATATCGAAATCGATATGGATATCGAAATCGATATGGATATCGAAATCCATAGGGATATCGAAATCGATATGGATATCGAAATCGATATGGATATCGAAATCCATATGGATATCGAAATCGATATGGATATCGAAATCGATATGGATATCGAAATCGATATGGATATCGAAATCGATATGGATATCGAAATCGATATGGATATCGAAATCCATATGGATATCGAAATCGATATGGATATCGAAATCCATGGATATCGAAATCCATATGGATATCGAAATCGATATGGATATCGAAATCGATATGGATATCGAAATCGATATGGATATCGAAATCGATAGGGATATCGAAATCGATATGGATATCGAAATCGATATGGATATCGAAATCGATATGGATATCGAAATCGATATGGATATCGAAATCGATATGGATATCGAAATCGATATGGATATCGAAATCGATATGGATATCGAAATCGATATGGATATCGAAATCGATATGGATATCGAAATCGATATGGATATCGAAATCGATATGGATATCGAAATCGATATGGATATCGAAATCGATATGGATATCGAAATCCATATGGATATCGAAATCGATATGGATATCGAAATCGATATGGATATCGAAATCGATATGGATATCGAAATCGATAGGGATATCGAAATCGATATGGATATCGAAATCGATATGGATATCGAAATCGATATGGATATCGAAATCGATATGGATATCGAAATCGATATGGATATCGAAATCGATATGGATATCGAAATCGATATGGATATCGAAATCGATATGGATATCGAAATCGATATGGATATCGAAATCGATATGGATATCGAAATCGATATGGATATCGAAATCGATATGGATATCGAAATCGATATGGATATCGAAATCCATATGGATATCGAAATCGATATGGATATCGAAATCGATATGGATATCGAAATCCCATATGGATATTCGAAATCGATATGGATATCGAAATCGATATGGATATCGATATCCTTCGATATCGTATTTCAAATCCATATCGATATCGATATCCATATCGATTTCGATATCCATATCGATTCGATATCCATATCGATTTCGGATATCCATATCGATTTCGATATCCATCCCGATTTCGATATCCATATCGATTTCGATATCCATATCGATTTCGATATCCATATCGATTTCGATATCCATATCGATTTCGATATCCATATCGATTTCGATATCCCTATGGATTTCGATATCCATATCGATTTCGATATCCATATCGATTTCAATATCCATATCGATTTCGATATCCATATCATTTCGATATCCATATCGATTTCGATATCCATATCGATTTCGATATCCATATCGATTTCGATATCCATATCGATTTCGATATCCATATCGATTTCGATATCCATATCGATTTCGATGTCCATATCGATTTCAATATCCATATCGATTTCGATATCCATATCATTTCGATATCCATATCGATTTCGATATCCATATCGATTTCGAAATCCCTATGGATTTCCATATCCATATCGATTTCGATATCCATATCGATTTCGATATCCCTATGGATTTCGATATCCATATCGATTTCGATATCCATATCGATTTCGATATCCATATCGATTTCGATATCCATATCGATTTCGATATCCATATCGATTTCGATATCCATTTCGATTTCGATATCCATATCGATTTCGATATCCATATCGATTTCGATATCCATATCGATTTCGATATCCATATCGATTTCGATATCCATATCGATTTCGATATCCATATCGATTTCGATATCCATATCGATTTCGATATCCATATCGAATTCGAAATCCATATCGATATCGATATCCATATCGATTTCGATATCCATTTCGATTTCGATATCCATATGATTTCGATATCCATATCGATTTCGATATCCATATCGATTTCGATATCCATATCGATTTCGATATCCATATCGATTTCGATATTTCGATATCCATATCGATTTTAGTATCCATTTCGATTTCAGTATCCATTTCGATTTCGATATCCCTATCGATTTCGATATCCATATGGATTTCGATATCCATATCGATTTCGATGTCCATTTCGATATCGATATCCATATCGATTTCGATATCCATATCGATTTCGATATCCATATCGATTTCGATATCCATATCGATTTCGATATCCATTTCGATTCATATCCATATCGATTTCGATCTCCATTATCGATTTCGATATCCATATCGATTTCGATATCCATATCGATTTCGATATCCATATCGATTTCGATATCCATATCCATTTCGATATCCCATATGGATTTCCGATATCCATATCGATTTCGATATCCATATCGATTTCCATATCCATATCGATTTCGATATCCATATCGATTTCGATATCAATATGGATTTCGATATACATATCGATTTCGATATCCATTTCGATATCGATATCCATATCGATTTCGATGTCCATATCGATTTCAATATCCATATCGATTTCGATATCCATATCATTTCGATATCCATATCGATTTCGATATCCCTATGGATTTCGATATCCATATCGATTTCGATATCCATATCGATTTCGATATCCATATCGATTTCGATATCCCTATGGATTTCGATATCCCTATGGATTTCGATATTCATATCGATTTCTATATCTATATCGATTTCGATATCCATATCGATTTCGATATCCATATCGGTTTCGATATAAATATCGATTTCGATATCCATATCGATTTCGCTATCCCTATGGATATCGATATCCATATCGATTTCGATATCCCTATGGATTTCGATATCCATGTCGATTTCGATATCCATATCGATTTCGATATCCATATCATTTCGATATCCATATCGATTTCGATATCCATATCGATTTCGAAATCCCTATGGATTTCGATATCCATATCGATTTCGATATCCATATCGATTTCGATATCCATATCGATTTCGATATCCCTATGGATTTCGAAATCCATAGGTTATCGATATCCCATATCGATATCGAAATCGATATGGATATCGAAATCGATTTCGATATCCATATCGATATCGATATCCATATGGATATCGATATCCATATCGATATCGAAATCGATATGGATATCGAAATCGAAAATGGATATCGAAATCCATAGGGATATCGAAATCGATATGGATATCGAAATCCGTATCGGATATCGAAATCCATATGGATATCGAAATCCATATGGATATCGATATCCATATGGATATCGATATCCATATGGATATCGAAATCCATATGGATATCGAAATCCTTAAGGATATCGAAATCCATGGATTTCGAAATCGATAATGGATATCGAAATCGATATGAATATCGAAATCCATATGGATATCGAAATCCATATCGATATCGATATCCATATGGATATCGAAATCCATATCGATATCGAAATCGATATGGATATTAGGGATACCGAAATCGATATGGATATCGATATCGATATGGATATCGAAATCCATAGGGATATCGAAATCGATATGGATATCGAAATCGATATGGATATCGAAATCCATATGGATATCGAAATCGATATGGATATCGAAATCCATATGGATATCGAATCCCATAGGGATATCGAAATCGATATGGATATCGAAATCCATATGGATATCGAAATCCATATGGATATCGAAATCCATATGGATATCGAAATCTATGGATATCGATATCGATAAAATCCATATGGATATCGAAATCCATATGGATTTCGAAATCGATATCGAATATCGATATCGATATCGATATCCAAAATCGATTTGGATATCGAAATCCATATGGATATCGAAATCCATATGGATATCGAAATCCATATGGATATCGAAAAATATGGATATCGAAATCCATATGGATATCGAAATCCATATGGATATCGAAATCCATATGGATATCGAAATATATGGATATCGAAATCCATATGGGATATCGAAATATGGATGGATATCGAAATCCATATGGATATCGAAATCCATATGGATATCGAAATCCATATGGATATCGAAAAATATGGATATCGAAATCCATATGGATATCGAAATCCATATTGGATATCGAAATCCATATGGATATCGAAATCCATATGGATATCGAAATCCATATATGGATATCGAAATCCATATGGATATCGAAATCCATATGGATATCGAAATCCATATGGATATCGAAATCCATAGGGATATCGAAATCCATATGGATATCGAAATCGAAATGGATGGATATCGAAATCCATAGGGATATCGAAATCGATATGGATATCGAAATCCATATGGATATCGAAATCGATAGGGATATCGAAATCGATATGGATATCGAAATCCATATGGATATCGAAATCCATATGGATATCGAAATCCATTATGGATATCGAAATCCATATGGATATCGAAATCGATATGGATATCGAAATCCATATGGATATCGAAATCCATATGGATATCGAAATCGATATGTGATATCGAAATCGAAATGGATATGGATATCGAAATCCATATGGATATCGAAATCCATATGGATATCGAAATCCATATGGGATATCGAAATCCATATGGATATCGAAAATCCCATGGATATCGAAATCGATATGGATATCGAAATCGAAATGGATATCGAAATCCATATGGATATCGAAATCCATATGGATATCGAAATCGATATGGATATCGAAACCATTATGGATATCGAAATCCATATGGATATCGAAATCCATAGGGATATCGAAATCCATATGGATATCGAAATCGATATGGATATCGAAATCGATATGGATATCGAAATCCATATGGATATCGAAATCGATATGGATATCGAAATCGCATATGGGATATCGAAATCCATATGGATATCGAAATCCATATGGATATCGAAATCCCATAGGATATCGAAATCCATATGGATATCGAAATCCATATGGATATCGAAATCCATATGGATATCGAAATCGATATGGATATCGAAATCCATATGGATATCGAAATCGATATGGATATCGAAATCCATAGGGATATCGAAATCCATATGGATATCGAAATCGATATGGATATCGAAATCCATATGGATATCGAAATCCATAGGGATATCGAAATCGATATGGATATCGAAATCGATACGGATATCATGGATATCGAAATCCATAGGATATCGAAATCGATATGGATATCGAAATCCATAGGGATATCGAAATCGATATGGATATCGAAATCGATATGGATATCGAATATCGAAATCGATATGGATATCGAAATCGATATGGATATCGAAATCCATAGGGATATCGAAATCCATATGGATATCGAAATCGATATGGATATCGAAATCCCATAGGGATATCGAAATCCATATGGATATCGAAATCCATATGGATATCGAAATCCATATGGATATCGAAATCGATATGGATATCGAAATCCATAGGGATATCGAAATCCATATGGATATCGAAATCGATATGGATATCGAAATCCATATGGATATCGAAATCCATATGGATATCGAAATCCATATGGATATCGAAATCGATATGGATATCGAAATCGATATGGATATCAATCCATAGGGATATCGAAATCGATAGGGATATCGAAATCGATATGGATATCGAAATCCATAGGGATATCGAAATCGATATGGATATCGAAATCCATAGGGATATCGAAATCGATATGGATATCGAAATCGATATGGATATCGAAATCCATATGGATATCGAAATCCATAGGAAATCGATATGGATATCGAAATCGATATGGATATCGAAATCATAGGGATATCGAAATCGATATGGATATCGAAATCCATATGGATATCGAAATCCATAGGGATATCGAAATCCATATGGATATCGAAATCGATATGGATATCGAAATCCATATGGATATCGAAATCCATAGGGATATCGAAATCCATAGGGATATCGAAATCCGATATGGATATCGAATCCCGGGATATCGAAATCCATAGGGATATCGAAATCGATATGGATATCGAAATCCATATGGATATCGAAATCCATAGGGATATCGAAATCGATATGGATATCGAAATCGATATGGATATCGAAATCGATAGGGATATCGAAATCGATATGGATATCGAAATCGATATGGATATCGAAATCCATAGGGATATCGAAATCTCATGGGATATCGAAATCGATATGGATATCGAAATCGATATGGATATCGAAATCCATAGGGATATATCGAGATATCGAAATCCATATGGATATCGAAATCCATAGGGATATCGAAATCGATATGGATATCGAAATCCATATGGATATCGAAATCCATAGGGATATCGAAATCTATATGGATATCGAAATCTAAATGGATATCGAAATCGATATGGATATCGGCATCAATAGGGATATCGAAATCGATATGGATATCGAAATCGAAATGGATACTGAAATCGATATGGATATCGAAATCGATATGGATATCGAAATCCAAATGGATATCGATATCGAAATCCATAGGGATATCGAAATCCATAAGGATATCGAAATCGATATGGATATCGAAATCCATAGGGATATCGAAATCCATAGGGATATCGAAATCGATATGGATATCGAAATCCATATGGATATCGAAATCCATATGGATATCGAAATCGATATGGATATCGAAATCCATATGGATATCGAAATCGATATGGATATCGAAATCCAAATGGATATCGAAATCGATATGGATATCGAAATCCATAGGGATATCGAAATCCATATGGATATCGAAATCGAATATGGATATCGAAATCCATATGGATATCGAAATCCATATGGATATCGAAATCGATATGGATATCGAAATCCATATGGATATCGAAATCCATATGGATATCGAAATCCATAGGGATATCGAAATCGATATGGATATCGAAATCCATATGGATATCGAAATCCATATGGATATCGAAATCGATATGGATATCGAAATCCATATGGATATCGAAATCGATAGGGATATCGAAATCCATAGGGATATCGAAATCGAAATGGATATCGAAATCGATATGGATATCGAAATCCATAGGGATATCGAAATCGATAGGGATATCGAAATCCATATGGATATCGAAATCCCATATGGATATCGAAATCAATATGGATATCGAAATCGATATGGATATCGAAATCCATAGGGATATCGAAATCGATATGGATATCGAAATCCATAGGGATATCGAAATCGATATGGATATCGAAATCCATATGGATATCGAAATCCATATGGATATCGAAATCGATATGGATATCGAAATCGATATGGATATCGAAATCCATATGGATATCGAAATCCATATGGATATCGAAATCCATATGAATATCGAAATCCATATGGATATCGAAATCCAAATCGATATGATGGATATCGAAATCCATGGATATCGAAATCCATAGGGATATATCGAAATCCATATGGATATCGAAAATCCATACGGATATCGAAATCGATATGGATATCGAAAATCGATATGGATATCGAAATCGATATGGATATCGAAATCCATATGGATATCGAAATCCATAGGGATATCGAAATCGATATGGATATCGAAATCGATAGGGATATCGAAATCCATAGGGATATCGAAATCCATATGGATATCGAAATCGATATGGATATCGAAATCCATATGGATATCGAAATCCTCGATATGGATATCGAAATCCATAGGGATATCGAAATCGATATGGATATCGAAATCGATATGGATATCGAAATCGAGTATGGATATCGAAATCCATATGGATATCCGAAATCCATAGGGATATCGAAATCGATATGGATATCGAAATTGATATAGATATCGAAATCGATGTGGTTATCGAAATCGATATGGATATCGAAATCGAAATGGATATCGAAATCGATATGAATATCGGAATCGATATGGATATCGAAATCCATAGGGATATTGAAATCCATAGGGATATCGAAATCCATATGGATATCGAAATCCATATGGATATCGAAGTCCATATGGATATCGAAATCCATAGAGATATCGAAATCGATATGGATATTGAAATCGATATGGATACCGAAATTGATATGGATATCGAAATCCATATGGATATCGAAATCGATATGGATATCGAAATCGATATGGATATCGAAATCGATATGGATATCGAAATCCATAGGGGATATCGAAATCATAGGGATATCGAAAATTCATATGGATATCGAAATCCCATATGGATATCGAAATCGATATGGATATCGAAATCGATATGGATATCGAAATCCATAGGGATATCGAAATCGATATGGATATCGAAATCGATATGGATATCGAAATCGATATGGATATCGAAATCCATAAGGATATCGAAATCCATATGGATATCGAAATCCATATGGATATCGAAATCGATATGGATATCGAAATCGATATGGATATCGAAATCCATATGGATATCGAAATCGATATGGATATCGAAATCGAAATGGATATCGAAATCCATATGGATATCGAAATCGAAATGGATATCGAAATCGATATGGATATCGAAATCCATATGGATATCGAAATCGATATGGATATCGAAATCGATATGGATATCGAAATCGATATGGATATCGAAATCCATATGGATATCGAAATCGATATGGATATCGAAATCGATATGGATATCGAAATCCATATGGATATCGAAATCCATAGGATATCGAAATCGATATGGATATCGAAATCGACATGGATATCGAAATCCATAGGGATATCGAAATCGATATGGATATCGAAATCCATAGGGATATCGAGATCCATAGGGATATCGAAATCGATATGGATATCGAAATCGACATGGATATCGAAATCCATAGGGATATCGAAATCCATAGGGATATCGAAATCCATAGGGATATCGAAATCCATATGGATATCGAAATCGATATGGATATCGAAATCCATATGGATATCGAAATCCATAGGGATATCGAAATCGATATGGATATCGAAATCGATATGGATATCGAAATCGATATGGATATCGAAATCCATAGGGATATCGAAATCCATATGGATATCGAAATCGATATGGATATCGAAATCCATAGGGATATCGAAATCCATATGGATATCGAAATCGAAATGGATATCGAAATCCATATGGATATCGAAATCGATATGGATATCGAAATCCATAGGGATATCGAAATCGATATGGATATCGAAATCGAAATGGATATCGAAATCCATATGGATATCGAAATCCATAGGGATATCGAAATCCATATGGATATCGAAATCGATATGGATATCGAAATCCATAGGGATATCGAAATCGAAATGGATATCGAAATCCATATGGATATCGAAATCCATAGGGATATCGAAATCCATATGGATATCGAAATCGATATGGATATCGAAATCCATATGGATATCGAAATCGATATGGATATCGAAATCGATATGGATATCGAAATCGATATGGATATCGAAATCCATATGGATATCGAAATCCATATGGATATCGAAATCGATATGGATATCGAAATCGATATGGATATCGAAATCCATATGGATATCGAAATCCATATGGATATCGAAATCAAATGGATATCGAAATCCATAGGGATATCGAAATCCATAGGGATATCGAAATCGATATGGATATCGAAATCCATAGGGATATCGAAATCCATAGGGATATCGAAATCGATATGGATATCGAAATCGATATGGATATCGAAATCCATAGGGATATCGAAATCCATAGGGATATCGAAATCGATAATGGATATCGAAAAATCGATATGGATATCGAAATCGATATGGATATCGAAATCGATATGGATATCGAAATCCATATGATATCGAAATCCATATGGATATCGAAATCGATATGGATATCGAAATCCATATGGATATCGAAATCGATATGGATATCGAAATCGATATGGATATCGAAATCGATATGGATATCGAAATCCATATGGATATCGAAATCGATATGGATATCGAAATCGATATGGATATCGAAATCGATATGGATATCGAAATCAATCCATAGGGATATCGAAATCGATATGGATATCGAAATCCATAGGATATCGAAATCCATAGGGATATCGAAATCGATATGGATATTGAAATCCGATATGGATATATCGAAATCCATATGGATATCGAAATCCATATGGATATCGAAATCCAATGGATATGGATATCGAAATCCATATGGATATCGAAATCGATATGGATATCGAAATCCATAGGGATATCGAAATCGATATGGATATCGAAATCCATATGGATATCGAAATCCATAGGGATATCGAAATCGATAAATGAATATCGAAATGGATATCGGATATCGAAATCAGGGATATCGAAATCCATAGGGATATCGAAATCGATATGGATATCGAAATCGATATGGATATCGAAATCCATATGGATATCGAAATCCATATGGATATCGAAATCGATATGGATATCGAAATCGATATGGATATCGAAATCCGGATATCGAAATCGATATGGATATCGAAATCCATATGGATATCGAAATCCGATATGGATATCGAAATCCATATGGATATCGAAATCGATATGGATATCGAAATCGATATGGATATCGAAATCGATATGGATATCGAAATCCATAGGGATATCGAAATCCATAGGGATATCGAAATCGATATGGATATCGAAATCGATATGGATATCGAAATCGATATGGATATCGAAATCGATATGGATATCGAAATCGATATGGATATCGAAATCCATATGGATATCGAAATCCAGGGATATCGAAATCGATATGGATATCGAAATCCATAGGGATATCGAAATCGATAGGGATATCGAAATCCATAGGGATATCGAAATCCATATGGATATCGAAATCGATATGGATATCGAAATCCATAGGGATATCGAAATCGATATGGATATCGAAATCCATAGGGATATCGAAATCGATATGGATATCGAAATCGATAGGGATATCGAAATCCATATGGATATCGAAATCGATATGGATATCGAAATCGATATGGATATCGAAATCCATATGGATATCGAAATCCATATGGATATCGAAATCGATATGGATATCGAAATCCAAATATACGGAAATCGAAATCGATATCGAAATATCGAAATCGAAATCGATATGGATATCGAAATCGATATGGATATCGAAATCCATAGGGATATCGAAATCCATATGGATATCGATATCGAAATCCATAGGGATATCGAAATCCATATGGATATCGAAAATCGAAATCCATATGGATATCGAAATCCATATGGATATCGAAATCGATATGGATATCGAAATCCATAGGGATATCGAAATCCATAGGGATATCGAAATCGATATGGATATCGAAATCGATATGGATATCGAAATCCATAGGGATATCGAAATCGATATGGATATCGAAATCCTAGGGATATCGAAATCGATATGAATATCGAAATCCATAGGGATATCGAAATCGAAATATCGAAAGGATATTCGAAATCGAAATCCATATGGATATCGAAATCGATAGGGATATCGAAATCCATATGGATATCGAATTATAGATATCGAAATCCATAGGGATATCGAAATCCATATGGATATCGAAATCCATATGGATATCGAAATCCATATGGATATCGAATCGAAATCGATATGGATATCGAAATCCATATGGATATCGAAATCCATATGGATATCGAAAATATCGAAATCCATATGGATATCGAATCATATCAGATATCGAAATCCAGTTGGGATATCGAAATCGATATGGATATCGAAATCCATAGGGATATCGAAATCGATATGGATATCGAAATCGGATATCGGATATCGAAATCCATATGGATATCGAAATCGATAGGGATATCGAAATCGATAGGGATATCGAAATCCCATAGGGATATCGAAATCCATAGGGATATCGAAATCGATATGGATATCGAAATCCATAGGGATATCGAAATCGATAGAGGATATCGAAATCCATATGGATATCGAAATCGAATATCGAAATCATGGGATATCGAAATCGATATGGATATCGAAATCGAAATGGATATCGAAATCCATAGGATATCGAAATCGATATGGATATCGAAATCCATAGGGATATCGAAATCGATATGGATATCGAAATCCATATGGATATCGAAAATCGATATGGATATCGAAATCCATAGGGATATCGAAATCCATATGGGATATCGAAATCCAAATGGATATCGAAATCCATAGGGATATCGAAATCGATATGGATATCGAAATTCATATGGATATCGAAAAATATGGATATCGAAAACCATATGGATATCGAAATCCATAAGGATATCGAAATCGATATGAATATTGAAATCGAAATGGATATCGAAATCCATAGGGATATCGAAATCGATATGGATATTGAAATCCATATGGATATCGAAATCCATAAGGATATCGAAATCCATAGGGATATCGAAATCCATATGGATATCGAAATCCATAGGGATATCGAAATCGATATGGATATCGAAATCCCATATGGATATCGAAATCCATATGGATATCGAAATCGATATGGATATCGAAAATCCATATGGATATCGAAATCGGATATCGAAATCCATATGGATATCGAAATCAGGATATCGAAATCGATATCGAAATCGATATGGATATCGAAACCATTAGGGATATCGAAATCCATATGGGATATCGAAATCCATATGGATATATCGAATGCATATATCGAAATCCTTAGGGATATCGAAATCCATATGGATATCAAATCGGGATATCGAAATCTCATAGGGATATCGAAATCCATATGGATATCGAAATCAGGGATATCGAAATCATCCATAGGGATATCGAAATCGATATGGATATCGAAATCCATATGGATATCGAAATCCATATGATATCGAAATCGATATGGATACCGAAATCGATATGATCGAAATCCATAGGGATATCGAAATCGATAGGGATATCGAAATCGATATGGATATCCGAAATCCATATGGATATCGAAATCCATATGGATATTCGAAATCCAGACTACCGAAATCGATATGGATACCGAAATCCATATGGATATCGAAACATAGGATATCGAATCGATATGAATATCGAAAATCCATATGGATATCCTAGGAATATCGAAATCCATATGGATATCGAAATCCATATGAAAAATCGATATGGATATCCGAAATCGATATGGATATCGAAATCCATATGGATATCGAAATCGATATGGATATCGAAATCCATAGGGATATCGAAATCCATATGGATATCGAAATCCATATGGATATCGAACCTGGATATCGAAATCGATATGATCGATATCGAAATCCATATGAATATCGATATCATCGAAATCGATATGGATATCGAAATCCATATAGGATATCGAAAATCCACGAGGATATCGAAATCGATATGGATATCGAAATCGATATGGATATCGAAATCGATATGGATATCGAAATACATAGGGATATCGAAATCGATATGGATATCGAAATCCATAGGGATATCGAAATCGATATGGATATCGAAATCCATATGGATATCGAAATCCATAGGGATATCGAAATCCATAGGGATATCGAAATCCATATGGATATCGAAATCCATATGGATATCGAAATCGATATGGATATCGAAATCCATGGAGCATATCCGAAGTGATATGGATATCGAAATCCATATGGATATCGAAAATCCGATATGGATATCGAAATCGATATGGATATCGAAGAATCCGATATCGATATCGCAATCGATATGGATATCGAAATCGATATGGATATCGAAATCCATATGGATATCCGAAATCGATATGGATATCCAAATCGAAATGGATATCGAAATCCGCTATGGATATCGAAATCCATAGGGGATATCGAAATCGATATGGATATCCCATTGGATATCGAAATCGATATTTATGGATATCGAAAATGATATGGATATCGAAATCCATATGGATATCGAAATCCCTTATGGATATCGAAATCCCATATGGATATCGAAATCCATATGGATATCGAAAATCCTTATGGATATCGAAATCCATAATATCGAAATCTATGGGATATGGATATCGAAATCGATATGGATATCGAAATCCATAGGGATATCGAATCGATATGGATATCGAAATCCATATGGATATCGAAATCCATATGGATATCGAAATCCATAATATCGAAATCATATGGATATCGAAATCCATATGGATATCGAAATCCATATGGATATCGAAATCGATATGGATATCGAAATCGATATGGATATCGAAATCGATATGGATATCGAAATCCATATGGGATATCGAAATCCGATATGGATATCGAAATCGAAATTAGGCATATCGAAATCCATACGGGATATCGAAATCGATATGGATATCGAAATCGCAATATCGAATCCCAAATATGGATAAAATCCATATGGATATCTGAAATCCCATATGTATATCGAAATCCATAGGGATATCGAAATCCAAATATCGAAATCGATATGGATATCGAAATCGAAATGGATGCTCGAAATCGAAATAAATATCGAAATCCATATGGATATCGAAATCGATATGGATATCGAAATCGATATGGATATCCATGAAATCCCATAGGGATATCGAAATCGATATGGATATTCGAAATCGATATGGGATATCGAAATCCATATGGATATCGAAATCCATAGGGATATCGAAATCGATAGGATATCGAAATCCGATATGGATATCGAAATCGAAAATGGATATCGGAAATCGATATGGATATCGAAATCGATATGGATATCGAAATCCATAGGATATCGAAATCGATATGGATATCGAAATCCCATATGGATATCGAAATCCATAGGGATATCGAAATCCATATGGATATCGAAATCCATAGATATCGAAATCGATAGGATATCGAAATCAAGATATGGATATCGAAAATCCATATGGATATCGAAATCCATAGGGATATCGAAATCCATATATGGATATCGAAATCGATATGGATATCGAAATCGATATGGATATCGAAATCGATATGGATATCGAAATCTTAGGGATATCGAAATCGATATGATATCGAAACCATAGGGATATCGAAATCCATATGGATATCGATATGGATATCGAAATCGATATCGAATCAGGATATCGAAATCCATATGGATATCGAAATCCATATGGATATCGAAATCCATATGGATATCGAAATCCATATGGATATCGAAATCGATAGGATATCGAAATCGATATGGGATATCGAAATCCATATGGATATCGAAATCCATAAGGATATCGAAATCGATATGGATATCGAAATCCATATGGATATCGAAATCAATATGGATATCGAAATCGATATGGATATCGAAATCGATATGGATATCGAAATCGATATAGGATATCGAAATCGATATGGATATCGAAATCCATATGGATATCGAAAATCCATATGGATATCGAAATCCATATGGATATCGAAATCGATATGGATATCGAAATCCATAGGATATCGAAATCGATATGGATATCGAAATCGATATGGATATCGAAATCGATATGGATATCGAAATCCATATGGATATCGAAATCCATATGGATATCGAAATCGATATGGATATCGAAATCCATAGGGATATCGAAATCGATATGGATATCGAAATCGATATGGATATCGAAATCCATATGGATATCGAAATCCATATGGATATCGAAATCGAAAATATATGGATATCGAAATCCATATGGATATCGAAATCCATAGGGATATCGAAATCGATATGGATATCGAAATCGATAGGGATATCGAAATCCATATGGATATCGAAATCCATATGGATATCGAAATCGATATGGATATCGAAATCGATATGGATATCGAAATCCATATGGATATCGAAATCGATATGGATATCGAAATCCATATGGATATCGAAATCGATATGGATATCGAAATCCATAGGGATATCGAAATCGATATGGATATCGAAATCGATATGGATATCGAAATCGATATGGATATCGAAATCGATATGGATATCGAAATCGATATGGATATCGAAATCCCATATGGATATCGAAATCGATAATGGATATCGAAATCCATATGGATATCGAAATCGAAATATGGATATCGAAATCCATATGGATATCGAAATCCATAGGGATATCGAAATCGATATGGATATCGAAATCGATATGGATATCGAAATCCATAGGGATATCGAAATCGATATGGATATCGAAATCCATAGGATATCGAAATCGATATGGATATCGAAATAATGGATATCGAAATCGATATGGATATCGAAATCTCATAAGGATATCGAAATCGCTATGGATATCGAAATCGAAATGGATATCGAAATCCAGAATATCGAAATCCATAGGGATATCGATATCGAAATCCATATGGATATCGAAATCCATATGGATATCGAAATCCCTTATGGATATCGAAATCGAAATGGATATCGAAATCCATAGGGATATCGAAATCGATATGGATATCGAAATCCATATGGATATCGAAATCCATGGGATATCGAAATCGATATGGATATCGAAATCCATAGGGATATCGAAATCGAAATGGATATCGAAAATTCGAAATCGATATGGATATCGAAATCCATAGGGATATCAAAATCAATATGGATATCGAAAGTCGAAATCGATATGGATATCGAAATCCATATGGATATCGAAATCGATATGGAATATCGAAATCCATATGGATATCGAAAATCGAAATGGATATCGAAATCCATATGGATATCGAAATCCATAAGGGATGTCGAAATCGATATGGATATCGAAACCATATATCCGAATCGATATCGAAATCGATATGGATATCGAAATCCATAGGGATATCGAAATCCATATGGATATCCGAAATCGATATCGATGGATATCGAAATCGATATCGATATCGATATGGATATCGAAAATCGAACCATATGGATATCGAAATCCATATGGATATCGAAATCCAAATGGATATCGAAATCCATATGGATATCGAAATCCATAGGGATATCGATATCGATATGAATATCGAAATCAAATGGATATCGAAATCCATATGGATATCGAAATCCATATGGATATCGAAATCAATATCGAAATCCATATATATCGATATCGAAATCCATAGGGATATCGATACCATCCGAAATCCATATGAATATCGAAATCCATATGGATATCGAAAATCGATGATATGGATATTCATATCGAAATCCCAGATATCGAAATATGGATATTGAAATCGAAAATATCGAAATCCCTATGGATATCGAAATCCATATGGATATCGAAAATCCCATATGGATATCGAAATCCATATGGATATCGAAATCATTAGGGATATCGAAATCGATATGGATATCAGGGGTCCAAATGGATATCGAAATCCATATGGATATCGAAATCCATAGTGTATCCAAATCGATATGGATGCCGAAATTGATATGGATATCGAAATCCCATACGGATATCGAAAATCGCGGATATCGAAATCGATATGGATATCGAAATCCGTAGGGATATCGAAATCGAAATGGATATCGATATTGAAATTTTTAGGGATACCGAAATCGATATGGATATCGAAATCCATATGGATATCGAAATCAATATGGATATCGAAATCCATATGGATATCGAAATCCATATGGATATCGAAAATCCATATGGATATCGAAATCATATGGATATCGAAATCCATATGGATGTCGAAAATTGAAATGGATATCTCGAAATCCATCCATGGATATCAGAAATCCATAGGGATATCGAAATCAGATATGGATATCCCGAAATACCAGAAATAGGGATACCGAAATCGAAATGGATATCGAAATCTTAGGGATATCGAAATCGATATGGATATCGAAATCCAAAATGGATATCGAAATCCATATGGATATCGAAATCCAAATGGATATCGAAATCCATAGGGATATCGAAAATCATATGGATATCGAAATCCATATTATCGAAAATCGAAATGGATATCGAAATTATTATGGATATCGAAATCCATGAGGATATCAAAATCGAAGGGATATCGATATCGAAATCCATAGGGATATCGAAATCGATATGGATATCGAAATCGAAATGGATATCTATATAGAAATCATTAGGGATACCGAAATCCATATGGATATCGAAATCCATAGGGATATCGAAATCCATAGGGATATCGAAATCCATAGGGATATCGAAATCCATATGGATATAGAAATCCATATGGATATCGAAATCGATATGGATATCGAAATCCATATGGATATCGAAATCGATATGGATATCGAAATAACCATAGGGATATCGAAATCGATATGGATATTGAAATCGATATGGATATCGAAATCGATATGGATATCGAAATCCATAGGGATATCGAAATCGATATGGATATCGAAATCGATATGGATATCGAAATCCATAGGGATATCGAAATCGATATGGATATCGAAATCCATAGGGATATCGAAATCCATATGGATATCGAAATCCAAGGATATCGAAATCGATATGGATATCGAAATCCATAGGGATACCAAAATCGATATGGATATCGAAATCCACATGAATATCGAAATCCATAGGAATATCGAAATCGATAAGGATATCGAAATCCAAATGGATATCGAAATCCAAAGGGATATCGAAATTGATATGGATATCGAAATCGATATGGATATCGAAATCCATACGGATATCGAAATCCATAGGGATACTAAAGTCGATATGGATATCGAAATCCATAGGGATATCGAAATCGAAAATCCATATGGATATCAAAAATAATCTGGATATCGAAATCCATATGGATATCGAAATCGATAGGGATATCGAAATCGATAGGGATATCGAAATCGATATGGATATTGAAATCGAAAACATAGGATATCGAAATCGATATCGAAATCATAGGGATATCGAAATCGATATGGATATCGAAATCGATATGGATATCGAAATAAGGATATCGAAATGGATATCGAAACTATGGATATCGAAAATCGATATGGATGCAAGAAATCGATATGGATATCGAAATCCAAAGGGATATCGAAAACCATATGGATATCGAAATCGATATGGATATTGAAATCGATATGGATACCGAAATTCCATATGGATATCGAAATCCATACGGATATCGAACACATAGGATATCGAAATCGATATGGATATCGAAATCCTAGGGATATCGAAATCGATATGAATATCGATATCGAAATCGAATTAGAGATATCGAAATCCATATGGATATCGAAATCCATATGATAGGGATACCGAAATCGATATGGATATCGAAATCCAAATGGATATCGAAATCGATATGGATATCGAAATCGATATGGGTATCGAAATCCATATGGATAGCGAAATCCAAAGGGATATCCAATTCGATATGGATATCGAAATCCATAGGGATATCGAAATCGATATGGATATCGAAACCATAGGGATATCGAAAATGAAAATGGATATCGAAATCTAGGATAGCGAAATCAATAGGGATATCGAAATCGATATGAATATCGAAATCCATATGGATATCGAAATCCATATGGATATCGAAATCCATAGGATATCAGATATCGAAATCCATATGGATATCGAAATCGCAAGGATATCGAAATCGAATAGGATATCGAAATCCATATGGATATCGAAATCCATATGGATATCGAAATCCATATGGATATCGAAATCCATAGGGATATCGAAATCGATATGGATATCGAAATCCATAGGGATATCGAAATCCATATGGATATCGAAATCCATATGGGATATCGAAATCCATAGGGATATCGAAATCGATATGGATATCGAAATCCATATGGATATCGAAATCGATATGGATATCGAAATCGATATGGATACCGAAATCATAGGGATATCGAAATCCATAGGGATATCGAAATCGATATGGATATCGAAATCCATAGGGATATCGAAATCGAAATGGATATCGAAATCCATATGGTGGATATCGAATATGGATATCGAAATCCATAGGGATATCGAAATCGAATGGATATCGAAATCGATATGGATATCGAAATCCATAGGGATATCGAAATCCATAGGGATATCGAAATCGATATGGATATCGAAATCGATATGGATATCGAAATCGATATGGATATCGAAATCCATATGGATATCGAAATCGATATGGATATCGAAATCGATATGGATATCGAAATCCATATGGATATCGAAATCGATATGGATATCGAAATCCATAGGGATATCGAAATCGATATGGATATCGAAATCGATATGGATATCGAAATCCATAGGGATATCGAAATCCATAGGGATATCGAAATCCATATGGATATCGAAATCCATAGGGATATCGAAATCCGATATGGATATCGAAATCGATATGGATATCGAAATCCATATGGATATCGAAATCCATATGGATATCGAAATCCATATGGATATCGAAATCCATATGGATATCGAAATCGATATGGATATCGAAATCCATAGGGATATCGAAATCGATATGGATATCGAAATCCATATGGATATCGAAATCGATATGGATATCGAAATCGATATGGATATCGAAATGATATGGATATCGAAATCGATATGGATATCGAAATCGATGTGGATATCGAAATCGATATGGATATCGAAATCCATAGGGCTATCGAAATCGATATGGAAATCAAAATCGATATGGATATCGAAATCGATATTGATATCGAAATACGATACGAAATCGATATGGATATCGAAATCCATATCGAAATCCCTTAGGATATCGAAATCCCATATCGAAATCCACATGGATATCCGAAATCGAAATATCGAAATCGATATGGATATCGAAATCGATATGGATATCGAAATCGATATGGATATCGAAATCCATAGGGCTATCGAAATCGATATGGATATCGAAATCGATATGGATATCGAAATCGATATGGATATCGAAATCGATATGGATATCGAAATCGATATGGATATCGAAATCCATAGGGATATCGAAAATCCAAACATGGATATCGAAATCCATAGGGATATCGAAATCCATATGGATATCGAAATCGATGGATACCGAAATCGATATGGATATCGAAATCCATAGGGATGTCGAAATCCATAGGGATATCGATATCGATATTGAAATATCGAGAATCCAAATGGATATCGAAATCGATATGGATATCGAAATCGAAACGGATATCGAAATCCCTAGGGATATCAAAATCCAAAGGATATCGAAATCGATATGGATACCGAAATCGATATGGATATCGAAATCCATAGGGATATCGAAATCCATAGGGATATCGAAATCGATATGGATACCGAAATCGATATGGATATCGAAATCGATATGGATATCGAAATCGATATGGATATCGAAATCGATATGGATATCGAAATCCATATGAATATCGAAATCGATATGGATATCGAAATCCATAGGGATATTGAAATCGATATGGATATCGAAATCGATTGGATATCGAAATCCATATGGATATCGAAATCCATAGGGATATCGAAATCCATAATATCGAAATCCATATGGATATCGAAATCCATAGGGATATCGAAATCGATATGGATCGAAATCGAAACGAATATCGAAATCGATAGGGATATAGAAATCGATATGAATATCGAAATCGAAAATGAATATCGAAATCCATACGAGGATATCGAAATCCATAGGGATGCCGAAATCCATAGGAATATCGAAATGGAAACGATATCCGAAATCGAAATCGATATGGATATCGAAATCCATATGGATACCGAAATCGATATGGATATCGAAACCCATAGGGATATCAAAATCCAAAGGAATATCGAAATCGATATGGATACCGAAATCGATGTGGACATCGAAATCCATAGGGATATCGAAATTCATAGGGATATCAAAATCGATATGGATACCGAAATCGATATGGATATCGAAATC